>CM043367.1:5036494-5041494 GCA_023718395.1 Leucaspius delineatus | reverse complement strand
CTCCAACGCTTCGTAAATCTTTCCTGTGTGAGTCTCGCACTCAGACTCATCAACTCTTCATTAAACACGTCCCTTACCGGCGAACATGCATATCTTGCAATGATAAAACGCTAGCCGTTAAATTATTTACAATCTCTAAAGTGTTTAATTGCACAGAGCACTGCGCTTCATCAGTCTGAGGAAGACATGTGACCAACAAACAGCCTTTCAGAAGAACCCGAGGAGAGCTAGCGGATTAATGTAGCCTTCAGGGTGAGGAGGAGGAGGAGGATGAAGATGACGGGTTTAACTTGAGCTGAGCAGCAGGACTCACTCCTCTGTCAACAGCTCGCATCTGCAACAGCTGCACAACACACACACACACACACACACACACACACCAGTGCTACAGATAACACACGTGTGGAGTCCTGCTCTCTGGGAGGCTTGCACCTTCCTCAGAAAGGAAAAGGAATACGCTGGGATCAAAGTTAAGTTCAAGAAATAACAAACTCATCTCTCGTTTTCTAAAATCAGGCACTTAAAACGGAGGAGAACGAGACCATTTTTTGGAGGACAGAAATGCATAAATATTAAGCTTATACTTTTATAAAAGCACTTCCATTAATCTTTGTGTTATTTCATCTCATCATTTTAGGGTTTATGGCATTTCACTATCATGGCAACAAAGTTGTAAAATGGCATATAACTTTACTAATTTTATTAGTAAATAATAATTATCAATCATTTTTTATATTAACATGCATATTGTTTACATGTTGTGGCAGTGATTATTTTAATTAGTGCTGGGCGACAATTACGATTAATCGCATCCAATAGTTGCGATTATTAGTGTGTATATATAAATACACACACACATGCATGTATATATTTAAGAAATATTTGCATTTATATATTGTATATATATTTATACATAATTTATGTTATATATAAATATATTAGATATAAATATTATATATTTTAGATATAAATAACACATTTTTCTTAAATACTGTATATACATGCATGTCTGTGTGTATTTATATATATACAAAATAATTATACACAGTACACACACATATATTATGTAAACACAAACTTTTATTTTGGATGCAATTAATTGTAATCGTCGCCCAGCACTAACTTTAATGTTTCGGAGATCCTCTCAATCGTCTCACTGTAGGAAAGGAGGGACAGGTGTAAATGAATTATTATGGTATGCCACATTATGCAACAAATGCTGTCAACTGTTCTTAACCTATACTGAACCTACAGGACCAGAAACAAGTGTTCGGCCGACACGTTCCTTCAAAAGCATTTGCCATTGAAACAGGATTTGGAACTAACTAACTTGTTTATCATATTGATATGAATAGGATAATCTTGCACCATACTGACATAAAACTACAAAAAGAGAGAAAATATATTCCATTTTTGTTATCAACAACATAAAGTCTATTAAACATTACAGGGTTATACGGAGGAACTGCAAGGGTTTGTGAGTTTAACTAAAGGATATTAAGTGATCATAAAAATGTGTTTGAAAGAAAAGGGTTTCCAAAGACAGAGCAATACATGGTTAAATGACTCACTCAGTGATAATTCAAATAATAATGAATGTGTTCATTAGGAGTCTGATATGTAACGTTGTGATGTTGAGAAAAATGATTTCTGTAAATCCAGTGGTCAAATGTTTTGTGGCCTCTCAGTTCTCCATGTCATTATAGACACCTATTTCACAAAACTAGAAGACTTTCTGAATGTGTTTAAGCAATATGCTTTTTTTAGAAAGGAAAATCTAAAACTTTTAAAAGAAGGGTTAGACCTTATTTTGATGTGTCCTTGTAACAGTGTAATTATTACAGTACTGAGTAATAATTATTAACTACATGAACTTACTATAGGGTTAGGATTAGGATTAGGGTTTGGTTGAGGGTTAGTTGCATGTAATTATATCTAATTTATAGTTATTACTATAATAAATACATGTCACGTGTAACAACAACACATTACAATAATAAAGTGTTACCAACAGAAGAATTGGGGAGACAATAAATTATGATTTACTGCCATTGTGTGAAGAATTTGTAATCATGATTTAATCAATAAAAAAGTAACTGTAGTCTAATTACAAGTACCTAATTACAAGTAACTAACAACTTAAAGTCTCCATGTGGTGTAAATCCAGCTTTTAATGTTGTTTATGTGTCTATGTGGTGTTTTTAATATGCTTTAAGACAAACCATGTGTAAATTCATAAGTCGACAGCATTGCTGAGTATTTCCTCCTTAAAACTGCAGTGAACCAAAGACAGTCTCAAACACACGCTTTGAAATCGCTGGTGTTTCTGACGTCACAAACTACCTTGTAACCAATCAGATCAACGTGTGATCGCCAACCAGTGGATCTCTGAGCTGAGTGAGTGAGTGGAGGCGGGGCTCATTTGCATATTCATAGAACCGCGGATACTAAATGAGGCAAGGGTGTCGAGTTACATTCAAGATATTTTAAGGCATTTTTTTTCAAGGAAAAAAGTTTAAATGTAATTTTGGTGATCAAAGATGAGTTTTAAGGGATAAAATTATTGACTACAGGGGGACTTTAAATACAAGTACTTAATTTTTGGAATCGGATTACGTAATCCAGATTAAGTAATCCGTCACTACCAGCACTGGCAGCTTCTGTAACATTTTTTCCCTGAGAGTCTATGATATTCTGATCTCTAGATATGGCTCAGGTCCCTACTTCAATGTAAATCAATATGATTTTTCATCGAACTGCAAGTAGGAGCTGGATCTGCGGTCACACTCACTGTAGAACAGGGGTTTGTTTAAACTCAAGAGAACGAGAAACTTGTGTCAGACACACAGAACAAACACAGTGTTGAGAGTCACGAGCATCAGAAGTGCTTTGGTCGGGCTGAAGCAGAATTCAATGGTTGATGGACACCGGCAGCGGGTGTGTGTGAGTGTGAGTGTGTGTGTGTGGGGGGGGTCCTGCGGTTACCCTGAGAACCGGCATGTCCACGGCACAGGGCGTGACGGAGTCGCGGGGATCGATAGCTTACTTAGTTACAAAAGATGCTATTTCACAAGCCAGTGGTCAGCGGGCCCTGAAGTCAGTTGCCTCAGATAACTGTTTGTTAACAAGTAAAGTGTGGCCAAAGAAAGCACATCCGACGCTCCAGTGACAGCATGGAGACGCCGCTTAATTGGCTTTTAGCACCCGACTCCACAAGAAAAGAAGCCAGAGAGAGAAAGAGAAGGAGTGAGATGCAGCCTGTCCTATTATCTGAGTATTGATGATGACTTGGATGGGATTGCATCAGTTCATCTCTTCCTGGAGTCCCGCAGACTGTGGGTGATGGATGTCTGGGATTTGGGATTTGGCCTGGACACTGGCTACTGAAGGGCTGGGGGTCTCCGGAACACGAGGGGAAATGAAAGAAGATTATCAAGCTTTCAGGTTTGGTGTGTGTGAGGTCGATTCGGCAAGGATGCATTAAACATGCCTTGAGACAGGGTTTGACACATGAAAAAAAAATAAAAATAAAAAAACACATGACTGCACAATTAATCTGAACAAAGTAAATGCTGCTTTTCAACTCCATCTATGTATGTGCAGCGAGTTTAACGGGCATTTAGGGAATGCCATGTGTGCTTGGTTCACTTAATTTGCATAATTTCCAACATTTTGAGGACAGAAGTTTACAACATTTCACCAGCATTCCTCCAAAATAAAAGTTTGAGGATTTGAATGAGAGAATTTAAGACATAAATATTAATGATGCAAGTTATTAATGATGTAATAATTATTAGAATTATATATTTTTTTATTTTACAGGACCATTTTAATTTACGATTTTATATTTATATCTATGGAAGCTTGTTTCCGCCACAGAATACAAAATAAAAAAGGTAATTGTGAGTTTATTTCTCACAATTCTGAGAAAAGATGCCAGGATTGCGAGATATAAACTCGCAATTGTGTGTCATAAAGTCAAAATTGTGAGATGTAAACTCGCAATTGTGAGAGAAAAAGTCGCAATTATCTTTTAAAATGTTTTATTCTGTGGTGGAAACAAGCTTCCATAATATCTTCACATAATAACAATAATCCCTTTATATGTGCAGCCCTATTTATAAAAAAAAAAACATGCTAAACAAATCAAAACACAACACATTAAAACCGATAAGATATTTTATCTGTGTGTGTCATGTGACCATTAACCAACATTACAGAACCACAAACATGTGAATGAGTTGTTACATTAATAAAATATTATTTAAAATTACAGGGAGCATATCATCGGACAAAACAGTTTGGGAAACCCTGCCTGAAGACAAGAGGTTTGGTAAACATTTTAAGAGGTAGTTCCCCAGATAAGACTTTCTTCTACAAAAGGAGGTATTATGAAGAATGCTCACGCTGCCCTTTTCCATTTAATGACTGTATATAAGCACTGTCACGCTCCGAAATCACAAAAAACACCATTAAAAGTAATCCACTGTAAATTAAATCTACCTAAAGATTAAATAAAGGTACCATTGCTACCTGTCCTCATAGTAAAAAAAACTCAGGAACACCTTTTGTGTTACACAAAGAACGCCAGAAGAACATGCTCTGATTGGTTAAGTTACATACAGTCAATCCAGAAATTATTCAGACACCAGATATCATTTGTGATATTTCTTTACTAGTGTGTGCAGGACACTATAGTTATTTTATGTAAGTGAGGAGAGCAAAATAAAGTGAACTGTGAGATATTATACCCAAAAATTCTTCACTCAGTGACTACCAGTAAAATTGATAAATATTAGGGACCAAAAATGATCCAGACACTTTGAGCTGATCATGTTTTGCTGAAGTGTGTTTTCTGTAATAATTAATGCTCTTTTACACACAGACTGAACACAATGAAGCATTGCTTGGTGATTGGTTGAGCTAAACTGGTATTATCTAATAGTGTAGTTAAATTTAACAGCTGACAGATGTTCAACATAATTCATGTGTGAGACAGT